>DWSC01000006.1:0-10625 GCA_018245275.1 Aurivittia aurivittata | reverse complement strand
ATAATCATTGTCCCATGTTGCTGTTCTGAAGATGAAAGGTCCAACTCTTTAACGATTAGGAGTTGAACAATAATACTAGAAGTATAATATGCACGTTTATACCTGTTTACGGAGGGGCATATGACGGTCTCGTACTAATTAAATCCCCAATCGAGTTCTATCACATGCCCGGTCACATCAACGTCCGGGGCAACGGGATCCCCTTCGGAGGGCACCGCGGCCCCGGCACGATATCTAATCTACCCACCTCATTTGGAAAAGATAAAATATGTTCATATTTTTAATAATGTACGTATGCAGTTTAGTTATATACTTACAGTAATATATTTTATTCCTTATTATTTCTATTTATTAATATAGTTATACATGTTAGAAAGTATTTTATTGTTGCACCCTACCGCCTTATTTCTTTTTTAATATTACCAGATCGCGTTTTTTGTTTTTTTTTTTGCTTTTTGTTTATTTATCATTTTTTATTTCTTTTTGTTTGGTAAATAAAGTGTATTATATTGTATTTTACATCTAATTTATCGTTTACACATACCTGGTGTGATAACACGGCAAAGAGAACTGGAAATGTGGTGGATTCATTGAGTAAGTTTCAACAACTTCTTACCTCCAAACCGAATTTGCTTTCAATTAGTACATTTTCATGAAATGGCGAGCTGACTGTACTTCGATTTGCCGAAATTTGTAGTTTTAATAAACTAGACGCCTTTAAATTATTTTCAGTTTTTATTATTATAAGTCTTCATTAACTCGCTTTCGTTGCATGAATTTTCAGTTAAAATTTTGTAATTAATTTGTGAAAGAACATGCCTACAAAAGATGTATTAACCAAAACCAAAATATAACATAATAAAGAACCTAATATATACAATAAATTATATAACTTATTAAAAAACTAATCCTAACAATGACTTATGTTATTCTTTATGTTGTTATTTATTTATGTTACTTATGTTTCCCAATGGGGTGATGCCAAGCTAGTCGCGTTCAACCCCACAAAAACACAGGCTTGTCTTTTTTCGGCGAAACGGAGTCCATTTCAACTGGCTCCGACTTTCGGGAATGTCCCTGGTCCTATTAACGACCGTCTTGAGCTCTGAGGTCTTGATCTCTCTTCCAATCTAAATTTCGGTCGCTACATCGAGTCCGCAGCAAACACTGCTGGCAAAGCGCTGGGTATCCTCTCCAGGGCCAGCCGGTTGGTCGGAGAGCAGAGAACAGCAGCTTTTAAGTCTTTACTAAGCTCAAGTTCGCTCTTGCAACAGTGATCCACCACTGTTTCTGTCGTTGGGATGGGTCTGCTGGACGCTTTGGACTCTTTGGAGCGCGGAGCGAAGAGTATCATATCCTTCTGAGCCTCGAACACCGAACACGAGTGGCTAGCCTTTCAGTTTTTCATCGGTTACATTTCGGTGAGTGTGCGGAGGTTTTGCATAACCTGATACCCCTTGCCCTTTCCGTCGCCCAACGACTAGACGCGGCGAGCAGTTTCACCCTTATGTTGTAGATATTCCTCCATTAGATACGCACGAAGAGGTATGCCTCTTCTTTCATAATGGGGACAGCTAAGGAGTAGAACTCTCTGCCGAGGTCAGTTTTTCCGGAATGCAATAGTCTGGACTTATTTAAGGTCAAAGTGAACAGATACCTTCTAGGCAAACGTGTACCACCTTAGCCTCATCTTCGCCTTCCATCAAGCAAGATTGAGGCCAAACAGAAGCCTATTTTATTTTAAAAATTAAATGTGGCACTCGGGGACTGCCGCGGTAAAGCTATTGCGTAGCATTTTTTATCAACTATTGCAATTATAATTATTTATTTATGCAGTATTTTTTTTTCTTTCCGATTTCGAAGCAGCTCATCACGATCCATGCGAGCTTCGTACAGTCGTACCATATACATACACGTTAAGCGAACGCTTGGCCGAACTACACGATAGGCGGAGTGGGGGGTGTTAGGTTTTATTTTCGTTACGGAATTTCTTGATTCGATCGCCGCGCTCAAAGCCCGCTATAAAACCTATGCAATAGCTTAAAACCTAACTTAAAACACTTTATATACTCACACCCCTGTAGTAGGAAATTAATTTCCTGTGTCGCGGGTGGCAATCCAATAAGTGCACTGACAAATATAATTGTGCTATCATTTTTGTAATTATAGACCGTATGATAGGTGGAATAAGGCACTAATAAATTTATTTAAAAAATACAATTGTCACCTGCATCGTTTGTTTTTATTTTACAGTTACCAAATGTGTCATCATGTTAAACTCAGCTCTATTCCAATACAGTGAGGTGCTTTAGATAACTTTGATACATGATGTTATATTTTAGTGGAAATTCAAAACTTACAACTAACGAAAACAGCTCTTATTACAAAGGGATAAAGTGCAATATGAGAGTGTGAAGAAAGATTAGTTAAATTTGATTTTATTTTACAATTACAAAACTAACTGTCAAACGAAAATAAACTTTAGTACATTACAATAGGAGTACGACATATGTAAAGCGCTCGGCCGAACTACATGGTAGGCGGAGTGGGGGGTGTTAGCTTTTATTTTCGTTACGGAATTTCTTGATTAGATCGCCGCGCTCAAAGCCCGCGATAAAAGCTATGCAATAGCTTAATAATATCAATTTGCCATTGTCAGTCAGAATGGTATATCGTCTAGTTGATGCCCCCTGCTAGCTAAACCATGGCTATTGCCTTGAGACCTTGTCAAGTTGAAGTGAAGCTGCTCTCTGTGGACTGCTTGTCCAGACACAACATTCCGAAATTCCAAATAATAGCAAAACTTGTCGTTGTAATGTACTTATGTGTAATGTGGTGTGTGCTCTGTCTCATACAAGCTGAACTGATTCACGGTGAGTTTACTTTGTTGCTTACAGTTAACAATGCTTCAGAAACCGGTTCCCTAAACTACGAATGTCCTATTGCTGGTTAGTAAGTGGTTTCTATTGGTTGCTGTGGTCACTTAATACTATGCTGCCGTTGATCGTTTGCTACATATATTTAAAAGCCTTAAATGGAGAAGCACTTATGCTCCACTTAACTGTCAAAAGTATAACAACATAACGGGCTCCGTATCTTATTATCGTATTACGACACGCTTTCACATGACATTGAGATAGACAGAAAACTTCTTAAGAAGAACACAAAAAGAAAATACATTTTTAAAAAAGATAGAGAAAATACATGCAAGGGCGGCCTTATTGCTTTGAAGCAATTTCTTCCAGGCAACCCAACAGTTAAAAGGATACACAATTAAAATATGAGGGGTAGAGGCAAATACTCAAAATGTATAAAATAATAAACTACAAGCTACAGACAACTAAATGTATACACCCTATCAATGGGCTTTAAGTGCACAGTACATAAATATAAGAATCAAAGAAAATAATAATAATAATACGTGAATAAGGGTACACACAATTAAGAAGACAGATATTAATATTTTAGTAATTTTTTAAAATGATCAATTATTGAAAATGGTAATCTTTCTCCAGCTCACTGCGTTCAATCAAGAGTTGGTTTTATCCAGTAACAATACACGACGAACGGTTCTGAATAACTCATCAATAAGTAATCTATATATAATGTTTTCTCCCATCACGTATCGCCTACATCTCACCGCCTGCATCGCAGTGCAGCTGCTGCTCGTACAAAGATCCCGATAGCCTTTAGGTATTCACGCGTATTATTTATATTCTGCGACAATTTCAATAGAAAAATACTATTATTTATTATTTGAGTACAAATTCATATACGATTAATTTGGCGCGATCGATGTTGCTCAGGCACAAAACTTATTAATGCTGGTATACCTCAAAGGTCTGTGTTATCTCCTACTCTGTTTGTCCGTCATATCAATATTATGTTGCAGCATGCTTGTAATATTCATTGCAATGCGGACGACAGCAGAGGAGTCGCCATTTTCACAGCACCCTCAAACACCTTTCGGAAACTTGGAGGAAAGCAGAATCCAGCTTGTGTTTGAAGTAGAGAGCAGTCGGGAGCGGGTCTAGGAATGGGGTCGACGTAACTTGGTCGAGTTTAACCCTACAAAAACACAACCTTGCGTGCTTTCGCGAATTAAGCGGTTATTTTATAAAAGCAGAAATCCGCCTGTTGTTGTGGTTACGTCTGTTTTCTATAGGAGTAGGCATATATCAGAGTAATCATTTCGCTACGAAGATAGATGTAACGGCTCTATGTGGTCAATTTATCTCGAGAAACATAATGTGAAGGTTTGAGTATCACAGACTATACCGCCTTATGCATGTTTTTGTGATTTATAGCGTGTTTCAATTCGATTTAGGCATCCACTATGGCGGGTGCTGAGAAGACCCGTCTTTGTGCTAAGGACAGGGGGAAAATTCCATACGGAAGTAGCCCTTCTGATAACCGACATGCGGGTTCTCTGAATGATGTTTCAATAACAGAGGGCATAATTCTACGACCTCCCTCCTATTGTCATGTAAGAGGACTTCGATGATAACGTCCTACACAGTTGCCTCTTTAAATGCCGCTGCATTATTAGCTGTAAACTGTGTTTTGGCTGTGCCAGCTGTGTTGGTGTCTTCCAATGACAAGTAACCCAGGACTAGTGAAGTACCAGAGGCTCGGCAACTGAGGCTCTCAGCACAGAAGTTGAGTGCGTTACTTAACGCGAAGGAGGTCAGACTATTCACACCCCAAGGGCGTGGAAAAGTGTCCTGGGTTACATGTTTTTCTCCAACAAGATTGGGGTCTGAAGGAGCGATCATCAACTAGCTATGTCTAATCATAGCCTAGCATCTTCTACACGCGAAATCTATTAAAAACTTGTTTCAGTCAGCTGTCCTCAAAGGGGTTCTGAGAGGTTTTCATAGAGAACAGGACTTCTCTCAAAGGGATGGATCAAATACAACTGATGAATAACGCCTGTTTTATATATCCTATGTGCTTATTAATTATATACCGTGATTCAGTACAGCTATTATTAGAGGAATAGATAGAACACAGTACTTTGCTCATGGACAACAAGATATGAAAATTTGTTTAAAAATAATGTACCTCAGAGGATCGCAATGACTTCTTAGGCAAGTAGAGGGTATAAACAATACATACAGAATACATTTGACTAGATTAAACTAAACTCAAACAGGTGGTTCTTACTTTTTAGCTATTTTTGGAATTTCGGAACATTATGTATAGCAGCTTAACTAAACAGTGTATAGCAGCTTAACTAAACAGTGTATAGCAGCTTAACTAAACAGTGTATAGCAGCTTAACTAAACGAGGTCTCAAGCCAATCGACAAGGCTATGCAAACAAGTGGCATCAAATAGACGAATCTCCATTCTGATTGAGAATGGAAAGATGATATTATTTTTAAGGGCGTTTTTTAATTCTCGCCTTCTCAAAAATTTATATTGTTATTGAAGTAAGTGAGTCCCAACTTCGGATACCCTACCTTATATATTTCTGGCAAGTAAAGTTAACAGCGTGATTCAAGAAATTGAGCATTGCCATCTAGTGGCGAAGATACGCAACCAATTTATTATTTTATCGAATGACACTGGTAACCCAGAATGTAATATACCTGAAATTGCATGATGTAAAAACTATTTGTATTTACATAAAAGAAATTCACACTATTCTTGAATATGTTCAATTAAATACTTTATTTCAATTAAAAATCCATAAATTACACAATGTATCTATGGCAAGTTGCCGTGTCGGTTGCTTATCGGCCGCCGCATGCGTACTGCACGTACTGCACGTACTGCACCGCTGGGTTACTGCACAACAACGAATGGCGTCGCCTCTCTCACAGGTCACTGCTATACTTACTTACATGATGTTCATTTATTATCAACATACTGGTTTTAAATTATAAAATACATTTGGCAATGGATAGTTAATGGATTGTACTAACAAATTTGTATTTGAATTCAGCTTCAAGAGAGTGGACCTGTGGACCTAGCACACGTAACACAAACACGAACACGTTTAATATAGCAGTATTTATATTAATATATGATATTTCATTGAATTAAAGTACTTATTTGTATATTATTCTAGAACTGTGTGTATTTTTTAGGAATATTATATTCTAGGTTACCAGTGTCATTCAATAAAAGAATAAATTTGGCAATGGCAATGCACACTTTTCTGAAACATGCTAATCAGTTTTCGTACCAGAAACTTATAAGGTAGGTGTCCGAAGTATGTCTTCATGAACATGTCTCCAAAAATAGAGCATTTTTGGGCGGGCGTGACTTTAGCACTCGACCTTAAAATAATAATATCAATTTGGCATTCTCAGTCAGAATGGTGGTTCGTCTGTTTGACGGCACTTGCTTGCGCACCCTTGCCGAGGTATCACAGGGCCAGTACACGTAACATCGTGTACACCTACTGTACACCGCTGCACCTGTCGGCACGAAGCAACGCTAACACTTCGGTTTGGATGGTGCCGGAACCGGTCGCCGGTCACACTTACACATGACGCGTGGCAACTTGTCATGTACGGTAGCAACGTATATAATCGTGGAGACCGACTTCGATTATAATTAATTTCTTAATTTGTATTGATTACGGGTGTCCATGGGCTGGCTGGTACTGGAGTAACCACTTAACACGAAATGGACTGCACGCATGTTATCTACTTCCATGCCATAGAAATATAAGTAATCTTTATAATAAATCTATGTAATCTAAATATTCATCGTGGTAGAAGAATATTTTTATAAGAAATAAGCAACGTGTCACTTTACTTGTTTATGTATTCACCATCATTTGAAAGATGACAGAACCTACCAAGGTTCGTCCGGGACGGTACTTACCACCACCACACCTGTTTCTGCTGTGAAACAACTTTCAGTTGTATTTCAGGTTGAAGGTTGTGTGTGCCGGGAAACGCTGGAACTATGAGGCGAAGAACTTAGACCTCAGGATTAGCGACGCAGCTGTGACTAATCTAGAATTGAATTGGTTACAGTTGTCATGGGCTGTAGTGATCACTTAACATCAGGTGAACTACACGCTCGTTTGCTTCTCTCAAACAAATAAAATAGAAATTAACATTTGATAACTATAAAGTTGTGTTACGTACAACTAGAGAGTATATTTTGTGAGATAAGACAAGAGAGATGCAATGAGCCCCGGACAGCTGGATAGAGATCCCGTTGCCCTGGACCTTGAAGGGCACGTGAAGGAACACGAGTGGGTTTTAGTCAGTAAGAGTACTCCTCTGATCTGTTCTGGGCGGAGGATATCAAACCTTAATTTCCCACCCTAATAAAAAAGGAAAGAGATGCAATAAAACAACGGAATATACTACATATCTAATTTTATTTGTGACAAAAATGACATAATTATTTAAACATTGACATTTAACATCCAAATGTGACATTACAGCTACACATCGAAACATCCATTACACTGTATTGTTTGTAATCAGAAGTTTCGGTAAACATTTTGCCGACTTACATAGTTCTTGTACAGTTCAAAGTGAGAACAACGCAATGCTGAGTTGGATAAGTCCTTGCGAAGTTGTCAAAAGCTTACATAACGTACACAAAAGTTAACTAATATAACTACTACACAAATACAATTAAATGAAACTTAAACTACTACCATTACATTTCATTATTTGTTCTATTTACGCGTCCATCGTTCTATATTTATTTCCATCGGACATTTTACAGACCGTTCTCGCTTCTAGCGAATTGAGATTAAAGTGTCATAAATACGACTATTGAATTACAATTACGGTAGTTTGGAAAGGTATAGTATAATATAGCATATTACAGTTTGCATATAGTATAATGTATTAAGTATATACAGTACACATTCAAATAAGCAATTTAACATTCAGCTCTTATTTTCCTGGCCTTATTTCTCCACAATGGGTAATTTGACCTTCAGAATACACAATTTCACATAAATAAGGATTCCCTTATAATTTACCAACAAAAAGTCACAATATTCTTCCTAAATCTATACAAATGAATAAAATTAAAATGTCTGTTTGTAATATCAAAATAGCTTTTTAGAAAATGCATATAAATAAGGAATTTACAGCAAAAAATATACTTTAATTTTTTTGTCTGTCTGTCTGTTTCTATAGGTCATTCTCCGAAATCGCTGAATTTATTTTGACTGGACTTTCGTTGGCGTTGTAAGGAGTAACTTGGTTACTTTTATTTTAGAAAAAGAATTAGGGTTCCGCGCATACGATTTAAAACTCCACATTAGATAGTAGTAGATAGTAGGACCGAGATTGTCATATTATATATGTTATATTTGTTATATTATATATGTTATATAGGTTATCTATTGCTTCGCTAGTCGTTTTCACAATCAATTTAAAATCCCATTTTGTTTATTTATTTTATTTTAAGTTTGTTACATCACTATACTAAATAATTATACAATCTATATTACATGTTTACTACTTCCACATATCTAACTTAGCCTAATCATTATTCTAGTCTAAACCCACGCAACAGTTTACACTGACATGGGTCTCTCGTTCCTCTAAGAACAAGGCCTGGAGCTTACTCCACCACGCTGCCCTAAATGCAGGTTGATGGACGTCCAGCTAAACTTAACCACTACTCTTGTTATAAGATTCAATTATGTTTCTTCGTTTACCTTACATTAATCTTAAAAGTAGAAATTAACAAAACGTAATTAGGAAACATTCCTTGCGGTCATCGGTGATTCTTCTAGAACGTAGCGATCTCACATTTTTGGCAAGTTTAAAGACAAGCTGAAGATGACAAGATTTCAAATTTATTGATTCACAAAAGTGATGCTTTCTTGTGAATTGTTTGAATTGATTTTTTATAATATTTTTTTATTATATTGTTTTCAAGGAATTTAACTTGAAGTCCAGTTCAACTACATAAACTTAATGGTCTCAGGCTTGAAGATTACCGCATTTAAAGAAACAAAGTTATCATTTGTCTAAGGCCTTACCTTTTTTTTTGAGGATGGGAAATAAGCAACTGATATCCTCCGCACAGGACAAAGCGGAGGGGTATGTCAGAAACGACAGATCAAAACACACCCGTGTTCAATCACAACTGCCAGGGCAACAAGATCCCTTTCGGGCTGCACCGCGACCCCACGCACCAGCCCTCGAGGGCCCGCCGTGACACTGACATCCTCGAGGAGATCTATGTCCTTACCTACGCACAGTGTTGTGACATTTTCCTTAACTATCTGTCGCTTTGTTCACTTTTTCGGTCGGGTCTACATGTGCAATGTTCCTGTTACCTTGAACTGACTTCAAATGTAACTTGGCTATTTCATCAAAATTTATTTAGCTTCGATAAAGATAGAGGATTTCTTATTAAGTAAGTAGCATATGGACATTCAAACTTCATTTGAAATTCATGAGAATTGGTTTAAAGCGGAAGGGGTGCTAGGCAGGGTAACCTCCCCGCGGTGCATCCTGGATATATATATATATATATATATTAATATTATAAAGAGGAAAGATTTGTATTTTTGCATGTTTTTAATGAAATTACTTAAAACTGCTGGCGCGATGTCGAAAATTCTTTTACCTGCAACCTACCTACGTTGTAAAGCTAAACTTTCTACAAAAAATTAGAGATCCTTACGAAAACTTCAATAATATAACCCAAGGTATGAAAAATACTTAAAATTTTCTTAGATCGAGCGCGCTGCGAAAACCGTTTATGATAGAACAAAATAAATTATAAAAAATAATACTTATACTTAACAACAACAACTAAATAAATTATACTTTAGTACTGTCTCGATTATTAATAAACGTTTTTTAAATACTATAACTGCCCGTTCAAAGCCGGGGCGGGCCGCTAGTATGTAATATAGTTATAGTAACGTATTTATTATTATAATACATTACCGTTTATCTAAGTCCCTTAATTACACATCCCATTGTTACACCACATTTATTACTAACTTATGAAATAATTGGCGTATTCTATCAAAGTTTATACACTTTCGAAAAGGCAATAGTAGATATTAGTGAACAGGTTAGGTGATTTATTCAGTACTTGTATGTAGGTAGAGAGCAGCATAAGGTCATTCAGTTATCCTGGTATTACTTGAGCTTTGCAGTCCATGACCATGACAACCTCAACACGGTCCAAATCTTGGTAATCCAGTCAGGTGACTTCGGCTCACATTCCAGCTTATCCCCACCCTTCAAACTGAAATACAACTGGTGAGAGTTGCTTCACGACAGAAACAGTTAGGTGGTGGTACTGCCCCGGAAGAACCTGGATGGGACCTTTAAGTTTGTCTCCTCATAATATTACCTTACCTTAGCTTACCCAGAACCTTCAAATTGAAACACAACTCGTTACCTTTGAACGTAGAAATAGCGTGCGTTTGATACTCATTATAAAAACCTATATCAATAAGTTACTTTATCTTACATGTAGGGAAGTACTAATATAAGTCTTAGGACTTTATATTTAAATAGTAAAAATGTAGATCGTCATTTTTGACGAATGTTCTGACATTTTTCTTAACCTATTTCGGTATTGCGTGCATTTTCGTCTGCGGGTCTATATGTACAATATCCCTTTTTCATCCTTAACTTATAACTAATTTATAAAGGCTATTTCA
>DWSC01000005.1:0-10946 GCA_018245275.1 Aurivittia aurivittata | reverse complement strand
GGTTGCTGGGCCGCGGTGCAGTCCGAAAGGGATTGCCCCGGACCTTAAAGGGTACGTGAAGGAACACGGGTGGGGTTTGGTCAGTACCGGTCTGACTCTGCCCTCCGTTCTTGCATCTATCCAAACAATACACGTACGTACTCCCGTCATTTTTTTCTATTTCCCTGTCATGTCAGACGTAAGTTTTCGTTATTAACTAGGAGAATATAAATTTTTATATTTAAATAGGATTAAATATTAAGAGAATATGTAATGAAAATAGGAAGATCACATCTGTAGAAGACGCGTTGGTACGTGGGGTTAACTAATCTAAGATTTAAAATATATTTATTTTAATGATATTTTATTGATTATTGATTTTAACTTTCTTGGGACTTAAAATTGTTTGTGTACATCACTTTTAAAGGGAATTATAGATGATATTATATTATATTTGAAATTATATTGTTCATTTAATTTGTGATTTAAAATATCAAAGAAAACACTATGCAAGTACAAAATATACAATACTATATTGATGCGTATAATAGATGGAACCTGACAGCTATTTTTGCATACGTGAAACAGCATACTAACACACGAGACTTTTCAACTTAGTCCTCGTAGTAAAACATTGTGTTCTACTTCGAACAGGACAATTTTCCTGTTTCGGATTACTAACAGGGTTTATTTTATTTGTTTTAGTGTAGCAAAGGAACGTGTAGTTGATCTGATGTTAATGATCATGTTGTCATGCATGTGAACTTAACCAGTTTAATTTGAGATTGGTCACAGCTCCGTTGCTAAGGGTACGTTCACACGGAGACACGATTTGCCGAATCTTATTTTCATCGGATCTGGAAAAACCGAATGTTGTATTCACACAGCACATCTTGCTTGGCCGTATCCGACGGCCTCGTATCGGGATCTCGTGTGAACTCACCATCCGGCTTTTATTAGCAAGAGCGCGCACAGTTCCTCACGTTGATTTGGAAGCGATGGACGTGAACAGTCTTGCTATACTATACTGGTATTATCGCCGTCAGCGTCGTAGAAAAAGATTGTGGTTAAACCCAATAGTACAAAGAAGATCAACAGTTGGTGCCTTTACAACTCTAATGCAGCAGTTAAGAAATGATCCACAAAAATTTTTTAACTACTTTAGAATGACTATACCTACATTTGATAATCTTTTGAAAAAAGTGGAAAAAGATTTGACAAAGCGTGATACAAATATGAGGAAAAGCATTAGACCAGAAGAAAAATTAGCGATATGTATAAGGTAAGATTGAAATACTGTATTTTATTATAATTAAATTATTTATTAAAAATATGATTAAGATATTATAGACAATCGCTTGGTAGGTACACAGTTTGAAGTTTCCCAACTACATATTATGAAAGTCTGGTAAATCAGAAGCATTCGATTGAATACTTTGAGACTCTGGTGATGCTTGGTACTGCGATGTAAAATAGCCTTGTGATTGTGCCACATTTGGTTGATAGTTGTATGTTGATGAGTGTGCAGGAGACCATTCATTTCGGTTCTTTATATTTTGCAATAAATTTAAGACGCCTGATTGAAATTCTAATGTTTGATTATCGTTTAGCGTTGCCAATGATGGAAGTAGACTTTTAAAGAAAAACAAATTACGGTCTTCTTTCATTTCTTCTTTCTTCTTGCATTCCATTTGATAATCTATAAACTCACTCATTTTCTTATCAAACACGTTTAAATTCTGCCTCGATGGTCTGCTTTTTTTTCTTTTCGAACCACCTACTAAATTTTCATTATTACTTTCTTGTTGACTTTCATCTGTAGCATCTTGATTATTTGCGACATCTTCACCGAATAAATTGTCCAGAGCCATCGCACTGTCATGGGTAACATCTGATGTAACTGTAGCGGCTGTACTATCGTCTGCTGGGTTTGGTGTAACAATAGTTGCACTATCATGTGTGTCAGCTGGCGACACAATTTTTTTTAAGAACAACATTTGACGATGATAAACGTAGGCTCTCGGACATGTCGCAGACGATCCTGATTTTTTTGATTTCTTTTTCTCATTAATACTCCTCATCCAGCTGTCTCTAATATTAGTCCACTTCTTTACGATCGATTTAGCTGAAAAATATAATTAAATTTACTTGCAGATATATGGCTTCTGGGTGTTCATACAAGGATTTACATTACGCCTACCGAGTCGGAGTGTCTACGATCAGTAACATTATTAAGGAAGTAACGAATGCTATTTGGAACAATTTGCATGGGGAGTTTATGACATTACCCAACACAATATCTGACTGGGAATATATCGCCAATGGATTTAATACTAGAGCAAACTTTCCCCATTGCATTGGTGCAGTGGACGGTAAACATATTAGGATAAAAAAGCCAAACAACAGTGGTTCCATGTTTATGAATTACAAAGATTTCTTTTCCATCGTATTATTAGCAGTGGTTGATTCATATTATAAATTTACATACATCTGTGTGGGCTCGTATGGAAAAGAATGCGATTCGACAATATTCAAGGAGTGTACTTTTTGGAAAAAACTAATAGATGGTGATTTGCAATTACCGGCAGCATGTCCACTGACAAACGATTCCGATTTATCGATTCCGTTTGTAGTAATAGGCGATGAAGGTTTTGGCTTGCATCAACATTTGATGAGACCTTACGGCGGAAACCATTTGGATAGAAACAAAAGAATATATAACTACAGATTAACCAGAGCTCGACGCTATGTTGAGTGCGCCTTTGGGATATTAGCTAACAAGTGGCGAATATTTCATCGTCCACTGGATGTTGATACCAGCACAGCAATATCGATTGTAAAGGCTTGCACTGTACTTCATAATTTTATAATAGATATGGAAGGTGTACAGTCGAACATAGAAACAACAAGCAATGTATCATCAGTGGTTAACGTGTTCACAGATGCAGCCAATGAACAAAATAGTACACGAGGTGGACGATGTGCTAATGTTATACGATCTGAATTCACAAATTATTTTATTTCTACAGCAGGAGCTGTGCCTTGGCAAGACGAATCAATCTAACGTTAATTTTGTAACACACTGCTAATGTACAAATACTTAACCTGTTTACTTTAAAAAATTACAAACTTACCATAATCCTGCCTGTTTTTCTCCTCCATTTCTTCAAAATCTTCATTCAAATTTATACATATTTCTCGCCAGCCAGCAGTTCTCAAGTTTTTATCCTTGTATATTTCGAGAGTTTTGTCCCATAAAACTGGCCGATTTTGGACAAGAGTAATTAAATTTTCAACGTTTATATTTTTCGTCGTCATAGCGAGCGGTCAGTCAAAGCGGGCGAAAAGAACTGGCGACTGGCAAGCGCACGTGCAGTGTGTCCCTCCCGCCCACCCCTCCTTCCCAGCTTGTGCGACGCATTCGGTTTCAAGATCCGACAAAAAACCGAATCTACCCCTGCGTGTATCGTATGAACGCATGTATTGAATGCCCTATACCACTGTATCGGATCTGCATTTTGCAGTATCGCCGGATCGGTTTGTAGTCGCAAAATCGGATGTCAACTTCAGCAAGATTCGGCTTTTTTGTCGTGTCTTGAAACCGAATGCATGTGTGAACTCCTTCATTGAAATACTTATGCCACTAAACCGAATCCTGCAAAAAACCGATTCGGTAGAGAAACACTCGACGCCGTGTGAACGTACCTTTACTGTGCGGGGAATTCGTGGTGAAGTTTGGTATATTAAGAAAAAATGAAAGGTTTTTTTTCAAATATTTTAAAGTTTCATTACAAGTCTATGATGAATTATATTCAAAACTGGAGCCCTATTTGAAGACTAACAATCTACGATTGAAATCTACGTCAATCGTATCACCAATGGAACGATTTGCAATGACATTGCGGTAAGTAAAGACATTTCGATATTAATAATCATCTTTATTCATGTAAAAAAACAGTCATTATTTAACAAAAGTTTAGAACACTCATATTTTTTGCCAATTTATGTAAGTCACATTACTGTTTAGCCACATCAAGCAAGAAAGAAGAAGAAGTTCTTATTGTTTCGGCAGTGACACCTGAATATGGCTTAAAATGTTTTTCTTGATGTGGTTCACGGACCGAAACACATAACCGCACACTTATTAATCATCATATTAATCACAGTTTCTTATATTTATTAATTATATTTTGTTATTTCTAAATTACACAGTTTTATCTTTTTCGTTTTTTTTTATCTATACCTACTTATTCACTTATTTTTTTATATACTTAATCACAACAGTCATCACAGTGTCTTGCATAAACGCTACGTTACAATTAGTCATTGATTATTCATTTGAAATACACTAATAAAATCACAGGTTCAAGTTTAAAATAAAAAAACACAATAACAGTTAAAACAGTACAATAAGTCTAAATGTCTTAATTATAATAATATACCTACCTTACAAAGTATTAATTATAATGACGCATATTGATTGCAAGTTTTTACATATGAATATTTCCCTTATTAATTATTCCCTTCTATTACTAGATCGGGTACTAATATTATTTTAAATTCTTATTTATCATCACAATCATAATCACAGTTTACTACATAAAAGATTAAATTTAAGAAGAGGACATATGAAGGAGCAATGTTATGAGTAGGTTCAAAAAAAAGGTCCATTAAGTAAAAAAGGGGTCTATTGATACACTTTTTTATTTGACCCCAAAATAGGGTTTAAGATAAAAGTGTCCGAATCGACCCCGTTTCTTTCCTTATGAACATGACACCTCAAGGCTTGTAAACTTTTGGCGAATGCCCTTGTATATCATAATAATTGCACATGAGACCAGAAAAATATAAATATAAAATTGCGCTTTTTACTAACTTAAATAGTTCTTCATGTTCTTCTCTTTCTTTTGTTCTTAATAATTAAACAGTCTTAATCAAATCTTCAAAGTCTTTCTTGTTACCTATTTATTCATTGTTCGTATCTGATCTTACATTTAAGGATTCTAAATCATTCGTTACCGTATTTTGCGTTAATGAAAGGTCATCAATGGTAATAATCATTTCTTTTTCAATATTAATTAAAGCTTCTAATACTTTCGTACGAAATAATAATTTTTTAAAGCAACTCAATTTTTTTACAGTTGGTAATAATGACTTAAAAAAATTCAAGTCTTCGTCCATATTATCTGCAGTGTTATTCTTCACGCAATTTAACAACTCTAATTCGAAATCAGTTGGCGATTCGCACTTACGTTTCTTGGAAGATCGTGTTTCTTTGGTAACGCTGGAGCTGGTGCTAGGTACATTAATCAAATCTTCTTCAATAATCGTATTATTTTGTGAAGTTCTCGGTGACGCGTTTTGCTCTACTGACTGATTAAAATTGTCTGCCGATTCTTCTCCTTGAGTATTCGAGTTTGAATCTAAAAATGACAGCATGTTATAGTAAACGTATGTTTTATTTGCCCTGGAACCGGAGCCTGATTTAAGTTTTTTTTTAGTAGACCTCACTCTTATATAAGTGTCTCTTGCAGTTTTCCATCTTTGCTGCAGCTTTTTCACTGAAACAATAACACAGGTATTTTATTTTATTACAGATATTTAGTTAGTGGACATACCTTCGTCGATATTCATCTGGCGTATCAGACAGGACTAACCACGGTCAGAAAAATAGTAACAGAAGTTTGTCAAATTATAATTGAAAGGTTAAAGGAAGAATGTATACCAAAATTTTCCCGTGCGCTATGGGTAGAGACTGAAAAAGGTTTTTTAACGCAAGCCCAGTTTCCTAACTGCATAGGTGCAATAGACGGAAAACATATACGCATTATAAGACCTCCACATAGTGGTTCCCTCTATTACAACTATAAGCATTACTATTCTATTGTACTGCTTGCAATGTGTAACGCCAACTATGAGTTTACCTATATAAACGTGGGAGTGCAGGGTAAAGAATCTGACTCCGCAATTTTCACACAAAGCCGATTGTACGAACAAATCAACAATGACTTAATAGATATTCCTCCTGCCAAAGCATTGCCCGTAATACACAATGATAAACCAACCAACATTGCTGCAACCGCAGCTTTGCCCTATATTATTGTAGGAGATGCAGCATTTGGGTTATCTAGCCATGTCATGCGGCCATATGCTCGAGCTCTCGATTTAAACTACAAAAAAAAAATATTCAATTATAGGTTAACGAGAGCGCGACGTTATATTGAGTGTACATTTGGTATCATGGCTAATAAATTTCGCATACTCCATCGTCCATTGAACGTTGGAAAAGACAAAGCAATTTGTTTTCTTAAAACAATTTGTATTTTGCATAATTTTATAAGATCAAGAAGTCAAATTAATGACTTTCATGATATTGTCATTATACCAGACCATATACGTTCAGTTCGGGGGTTAATTGGAAATACCCACAGAGATTCGTATACATTACGCGATAGCTTCGCAGATTATTTCGTTGCAGACGGACAGCTGTCATGGCAAGATCGCAGTATTTATTGAAGGCTTTTTTATAATTTATGTACATTCAATAATTGAATTTTCACGGTTTTTTACCACACATTTTTTATTAACATAGCAGGCATATTTTAATAATATACCTAATGATTTTATTTGTTAAATTCATCGGATGTAACCAGTTGCGCCGCCATGACAGTCGAAAATTATAAGAAATTCAGTATTCTTACATTAAATAGGTAAAATGTTATGTAATTACGCATAAAATGAAACTTTTTTTCTTTCATTACACATCCAGTGATGTGTAGTTTGTACAGTGTCTAAAAACACAAGTAGGCATCTTTTTTACTAAAATATTATTGGTACTCAAACACATGTAGACGCGACACCGATTGGAGCGTGACTAACTGCATGGTAGGCAATTACCTTCCATTGCTCTTGCCTTTGAAAGCGGGCGTATAACTAATCTAGTTATATAAAATATATAATAGTTTTGAATATAAGCATGATTTTATATTTACATAGGTAAATTATTGTAAATATTCCGAGTTTTAATTTTATAGTTGGATTAATTGTTGAAAACATTTAATTGACACAAATACAATTGAAATAACTAATTATATATAACTAATTGCATAGATTATTAAAAATAAAAATTAGGCGCAAAGAATAGTTTACCTAACCTACGTTATTATAAAATAAAAAAAGAGTGTAGGTACTTACCTTGTATGTTTTTTTCTGCTTCACTCCAGTCATCAAAATTTTCAAACAGTACTTTACAAATGTCTAGCCATGCTTTTGATTTAGCGTCCCGGTCTTTAAATATTTCGCTTGATTGGTCCCATATGGCAGGACGACACTGAACTTCAACAATTACCCTTTCTGTATCAAAATTTGTCATTTTTTGTTATGGGCCGGGCACGCGCGTGCGGTCGGTTCGAGATAGCGCTGTCAACTGAACAAGCACGCGCGTGCACCCGCTAGCGGGCTTCGCGCGTGGACCCGTCCAACGTGATGCGTGATCACGTCGCGTGCATGCGTGCCCCATTGCACGGAAGTATCACGCGACGGGCTCACGAGCGTGTGCACGCGCATGGGCACGCGCGGGTCGTTTTTGTATGGACACGCGAGAGGCACGCTTAACGCAGTTTATACCGTTATAATCAGATAGTCTTTTCGATGTTAATTATATGTAGGTACTCTATTCGTATTAAAGTTATTATGGTTAGGTTGAGTAGAGTAACCATATCGCCCGTAATCACCGTACATCGTGACATTTATTTCGTCTAAAAGAGCCTGGTTTATTTTATTTCTTAACCTTATTTTTTGGATAGTAGGTGAAAAAAAAATGGTAGTCATCTGATTTTTTTTCACTGTCAACTGGTGTATTTTTAGACATATCGTTTTCTAAAAGTTTTAGTTATTTTTTCTCAATCTCTAAATACAGTGCTCGTATATTTCGTGGGAATTTACGTATTTTATCTAAGGTAATTCACACTTGTATTTATAACTTTGGCGGGATGGGGAAAGTATACGTGGGTAAGTGGTCGCAGTATTAAAATGCGTACACTTGCCCCACTTTAATTCACTTTTTGTCCTTCTAGATTGAAAATACATAAGGAAATGTCCCGATCGGAAAATCTGTACTCAAGAGCAAATTAATATAGCCAAGAACAACTTCTTGAAATTGAAGAGGGAAAATCGAAACGAACAGCAGCAGAAATCGTTGGGATCGATGAGAGTACTTTGAGAAAACGTTTAAGACTCAACTCTACTGCAACATCAATGGGAAGATATCAACCAACATTTACGAGGGAACAAGAGGTACTAATTGTTTAATAATACGATGGGCATGCGCCCGAAAAGAAGGTTAGTCAGATATCTGAAAATACTAAAATTTATATTTTCTCTTGTTTTAGGAAGAAATTTATAACCATTACAAAGCTAATGACGAAAGGTTCTACGGTCTTACTTTGAGCGCACTAAGGAAATTGGTTTACGAATTCGCAGAAGTGAATAAAATAGAAAACAGATTTGATAAAACAACAAAAATGGCCGGAAAAGACTGGGTCTATGGGTTTATAAAACGAGAATCGGATTTAGCTTTAAAGCAAGCTACAGCAACGAGCATAGCAAGAGCCATCGGTTTTAATAAAGTACAAGTAGACAGATTTTACACAAACCTGGAAGAGTGCCAAAAAAAATATAACTTCCCTCCAGGTAGCATATTATTTAACATGGACGAGACTGGCATAAGCACAGTGCCCAAAAAGACACCTAAAGTCATATCCTTGAGAGGAAAAAAAAATGTTAATAAAATTGTTTCTGGAGAACGTGGTCTCCGCTGTTTGCTGTGTCAGTGCAACTGGAAATTATGTACCGCCTGCATTTATTTTTCCTAGGAAAAGAATGAAGGGTGAACTCATGGATGGAGCTCCAACTGGAAGTATTGGCATGACATCTGATTCTGGATTCATCAACACTGATTTATATTTGCAATGGCTTATTCATTTTAGTGACTATAGTTCACCAAATGCTGATAATCCTGTGCTACTGATTATTGACAATCATTCAAGCCACATAAGCCTTCAAGCTATTTTGTATTGCAGACAACACCACATCGTCGTACTAACTTTGCCACCATATAGCAGTCACAAGTTACAACCCTTAGAATTGAAGCTGATAAATGGATGGCACAGCATCCTGGTAGATCCATTACCAAGTCACTTCGATTTTCGACAGAGCCTTTAAAAAAGTTGCTACTGTAGGTAACGCAGCTTCAGCATTCAGGGTCACTGGAATATATCCCTATGACAACAATTTGTTTACAGAGGCAGACTTCGCACCATCCTCAGTTACGGACATGTTTTGTCCATCTGCTGATTCTGTTGGCCAAAATCCATCTACTTCAAGTTCTGTAGATGAGGTAAATATTCAAGAAACTCAAAGCCAACGAAATGAATCTGATGCGTATGCTGCACAAGAATCTATAGATTCTGCGTCTGCTGATTTAGTAGAAACACAAGAAATTGAAAGTCATAATATCATTGTGACTGTTGCTGATATGCATCACCAACCAAATACTCCACCATCTGGGCAAAGTAATATCAAACCTGCAGCTGCAGTAAACAAAGTCAGGGAACAATTACATGAGCTTTCTGATCCAATGGACAAGAGAGAAGACTTAAAGGAACCAGAAATTATTGCGCCTCCTAATCTCGTTGACATTTTGAATACTCGCGGGTCTCATATTCCCTTAATTGATATAAGCCCGTTGCCAAAGGCAACGCACACTCAGACTCGACGCAAAAATGCCAGCAGATCTGAAATAACGACTTACAGTCCGTTTAAAACTATTTTAGAAGAGAAACAAAAAGCAATCGACCAAAAATCCAAAAAAATAAGAAAACCAAAGATGAACAATATTAAGAAAGATAAAAGTACAGGCAAGAATAATAAATATATACAGCAAGAGTACTACTGTCCGCTGTGTGCAGAAAAGTACGGAGTTACAGATGAAATGTGGATTGAGTGTACAGTTTGTAAGTCTTGGTGGCACGAAGCCTGTACCAGTTACGAGAGTGGCAAATTTACTTGTGATTTATGTGTAGTAAAATAAGTTTTCGACGTGCGTACACTTAACCGAAGGTGTGCGGATACTTTCCCCCCGGGGTGGCTAAGTGTCCGCATTTCCCTTGTTGATTGAAAGTTGCAATAAAAAATACAATTATTATTAGAATTAAAAATTTATGTTTTGGTGTTGTTCTCAAAGATTTATTGCATAACAATAAACGTTAATTTCTTTGCTAGCTACTGAGACTTTTATTTTGGGAGTAATTTCTTAAAAATTGCGTACAGTTGCCCCACATGACTATAAATGAAGGTTCAATCGGTGAAGTTGTACGAGAAGATGGTGACATAATTCATTTATAACTTCAATGGACATATCGTCATTGTCTTCGTTATCGATTATTACACTGTCTCCTTTATCTAAGATTGATTCGGCACCTAAAGGCATGTACTCATCTTTCAAAAATCCTAATAGCTAGAAGTATTTACAGGCTGGTTCAGAATTTGAGGGCGAATCACCCGACCGGGTTTTAGGTATTTTCTTTAACTCTTTACTATATCTTTCCCTCAGGTTCTTCCATTTCTTTTTAAGATCACCATCTGAACAAACTGATTTATTTAAACTACAATATTTAACACTGCCTGTCCAATAACTAGACACAATAGTTAAACAATGGGTATATATCACATGTGACTCACGGGACAGCGAAGTGGTTAAATAAGGGTACTAATATACAGATATAATGAAGATAATAAATGTGTAGATACATAAAGAAAAAATATTTTATGTGTCAGATTTCTCTCCGTTGGGATGACTTTTAAATCTCTGGCTCAGTCATACTCTCGTATCAGTATCCTCCGTAGCTCGCGGCTTACTGATTCATGACTTTGTTTCGCTCGCCCGATTCGCTCGGTACATTTCGCCG
>DWSC01000004.1:0-11168 GCA_018245275.1 Aurivittia aurivittata | reverse complement strand
GAAAGGCGTTTCAAATCACCTAGAGGCAGTTGTCCTCTTGCGTATTAACCCGGGTAAAGAGTTAATTCTTATAGGCCCGTAGTCCTTGCATACGACCCGTGTCGTACATGCAAGACGATCCGACGACGACGATCCGATCCAACTTTCCTAACTCAAGAACGACCAAATTATATAATGAGTGTAGTGGTTCATCGGACATGGATATAAATATGGTGTTTTGCTGTCTAAATTTAAAAATAAGTTATGTTTAAAATAGAATTCAAAGTATTTATCTTTTTAGTTATTTATTGTTCATATTCTTGTAAATTCTATTGTAAACATAACATTAAATCCCTTTTAAAATAAAAGTTTTTCTAACGTATAGCCGTTTAAGTTGATACGTCCGTGTTATGTTCATCTGCAACTGATTGTTCGTTTATTGAATGTGCAGTTTTTGATATGTATTGTTTTTTTTGTCAAAATGCTATTAGAAACAAAAATATACAGCCAGACACTTCCTGTGGGCCATAACTTTTCACAGACCCTTGAAGTCTGTAAAAGAAATGTGGAAACTTATGTAATTTTAGGAAGCCTGAATTTTGTATATATTATTTAGTTTTTTTAAAAAAATATCCAATGAGCTAGAAAAATCTGACGGGCCAACCATCCTCCCAGACTCCAAGTTCCAAGTCTAAAAGTTCCATTGTGCAAGGTCGCGCATTAGAGCATTAAATCATTATTTAAATTTTATATTTAAAGCGCATGAGTACAGGTGAGATGCACTCGTGACGCGTGAATACCTCTCTCTCTTTCTTACATGTTTTTTCGGTCAATATTTTACTCCTTTAATGAAAGATTATGAAAGATCCCTACACATGAATATAAACAACTGGCTATCGACATAACAGAGCCTGATCAAGCTCGGCCTGCGGATTCGCAAGAGTTGAGAAGTACATATTTTAAACAGGCACTTGTTTATTTTTTTTATTCAACACGGGGCTACTGATGAGATTGCTCAATTTATTGCACCATTTTCGTTCACAGACTATAATAACACCGATGTGTCCGACAATGATGATGACTTGTCATGTCCACAGCATGAAGAAGCTGACACAAAAATTATTTATCACATAATGCCGAGTCTCAGGCAATTACTGTAACTAAATGTTCTGACAGTGATGTTGCCGTCATAATGTTGGCCAACGTGCATCATTTAAAAGACGATAGTTTACATGTTTGGATACTTCCAAGCGACGGAAACAATGAGCATTTTAAACAAAGACCTTTAAAATAAATTAATATATTACAAAGCAAACCAGAGAATCAACAAGCTTTTCGTCGATTTGGCGAGCCTGAGTTATTGAATGATGAGAACACCGAACAAAAAACAACGTTGCAGGTGATGTAGATGCAGCCCGACTTCATTTCATTCATTCATCAGCCAAAGGAAGTCCACTGCTGAACATAGGCCTCCCTTGGCCTGTCCTAGAATAGGGGCTGCGAGTACGCGACCTCGGCCCCCCGAGCTACTGCAGTCACCATTAACCTTCCTTTCCGTGACTGCAGTATTCCACTCCTACAGGCCATACTTTCCTTTCCCATAACATCCTCTACTCACAAACCCTATTTCCTTTTTAGGTTGATGATGGGCAGCAGCGTCATCAACACTCCTTCCTACTGCGCTCGCCAACCCGCCTGCCAAGCGTGGCGAGTATTGGCAAATACCCCCTATATGATAAGTGCCCGACTTCAGCTTTATATCAACACATGCACAGTTTCTGATGTAAATGAAGAATTCAACAACGTAAAAATGTAACAAACTTTGATGCCAGTAACCTGCCACCTATACTGCAAGTATTTGGAATAATGTTTACATGAAGAATCCCAGCACTACTACTACGTGGATGCTGTAAATACTTCACAAAACACTAATAGCACAGAATTATTAAGTACAGGTTTTGTAAACCTGAATGTATACCTTTAATATAATTAATCACTGATTGTCTTTAATAAATATACTAAAATTATTAAAGTGTCAGAAAACAAGAAGAGTCACAAGGCCGCGGATCACGGCACGAATACATCACAAAAACAAATGAGAATGATGATAATGATAAGAATATAACTAATAAAACTGCTGTGCAGTTACAAGAGGACTTAAACCACCTTACTGTGTGGTGTTAAGACAATGATATGATGATAAATGAAAGACTGACTAGCTACCATAAGTAAAAAATAATTTATAATATATTGACTGAAGTAGAAAACATTAAAGTTTTGGGAGTTTCACTTGACAGCAAACTACAACTAAACAAACATATTGATCTCATTCATTCCAAGGTATTCAGAGATCTTGTTAGACGTTGCATTTCTCTTCAAACTTGTCAACGGCTTCCTAGATGTAGCTGCATTACTTTCGTCCTTAAGTTTCTCCATACCGCACAGTCTACCTAGAAAATCAAGATCTCACAATATTTTTGAAGTTCAATCTGTCCATCTAATTTAGGCCTTAACGCTCCTCTTAACAGAATAACAAAACAAATCAACTCAGTTGTTAAAACAACACAAATTGACCTCTTCTGCAACACCACAGAAAAGCTTACAACGATATGTTAATTAAAAATTAATAATTAATTTAAAATTTATCAATTGTGACCTTTTGAATGGATTTTTATATTTATTCCTAATTAAGTTATTTGTGCCCACCTTTTTCTTTTTCGTTAAGACATTGTGTATATTTTTTTTCTCAAGTAGTAATTAAACAATTGTAACATCACCTACTTAAATTAATCTGCTTTTGCATGCTATCGTCGCCTGTAAATGTCCTGGCACTAAGTATAAGATACTTAATTGTTATTTACTTCTAGGTAGCAATAGTGCACAGGATGTTGGTGACATTATAAATTAATAAATAAATGACAAAAACTTTTTAAAAGTAACTAAAACTCAATATGAAAGGTACCAATCTAACAATTCCCAAATAAACAAATTATGGGCCTGTATAAAACTTCTCAGCGACAACAAAAGACCAAAAACAAGTAAACCCGTTAATACAGTAAGCCCCGCAGAGGCAGGCCCTGCGGGCAGGCTTTGCGGTCAGGCTCTGCGGGCAGGCTCTGCGGGCAAGCTCTGCAGGCAGAGCGCGCAATCAACGTGGCGTTACAACAATATGCGACGCGAGTCGGCCGCTACAATACCACTTGGTGAATTTTGCTTCATTTCCTACCCAACTAAATGCTTTATACCTATAATAAAATAGAATCAGATGGAAATAGTACCACCTATTATTACTAATCTATCAGTTTTGTGGTCATGCTCCGACCTGATTAAAAATGTAGTTTTTTCGCGTGACGGCCCGAGAAACATCTCGTCAAGACTGATACGCCGAAGATTAGTGGAAGCCAAATTGTTTGGAAGAACCTCTCGAAAGGTACCCCTTCTTACCAAGCAACGCCGACAGAAGCGATTATTATTCACTAAAAAATATGTTAACTGGACGGTACGCGAATGGAAAGAGTATTTTCAGATGAAACAAAAATAAATATGGTAAATTCCGATCCTGCTCAAAGATCCCCTTTGGGGGTGTTTTTCCGGATGTGGAGTTGGACCCGTTCGGAAGATTGAAGGTACAATAGATCAATAGCAATACAAAAATATCTTATTTATATATATATTTTCATATCATCTATTTTAATTTATGCCTACTTTATTTTTACGTAGAAATAACGCCTTTAAATTATCCATTTTATTGTTATGTTTATTTCCCTGGTCCTGTAAATGTGTTGCAAATTGAAATTCTAATTGGAATTGTTTTACTATCGAGACTGTTCGCTCGCTGCACGATGCACGTGCGGGCTGCGGGGGTGCGGGCTGCGGGGGTGCTGGGCTGAGGGGCTTCGTAAATATTAAGTTACAATTTTTAATAACAATTTGTAAGTAACGATTTGAATTTTGAATTGATGTTATTATTATTTATATAATTTAGAAGTTAAAATCATAAGTTAATTTAACTCGCCACATTATCGCCATACGACTTGTACGTGCGTGCAAACGCCTCAGCAGCCTCCCTCTGAAAGCCCCGAACTGCCGACAGTAACATATCGGAGTGCTGTTTCTGTTTTACCATCCACACCCGTGAATACGAGTAGGAGTACTAGTTTAACGTCAAATGTACAATGTAATGTACACATTCCTATAACATTAGCGTCCACTAACAACAAATTTGAACAATACTTAATTGTTAACGTTAACTTTGTGTAAAGATTGAGAAAAATAAATTTGTTAAATTAATTCCTTTGTTTTGTGCAAATACAGATAATAATTATTTTTCCTTTGCTACTTAATTATATTGGGTTTTATCCCAACCTGTTTGTTGGTGGTGTGGTGTTTTGGTTGAGGTTGGGGTTTTGGTTTGGGTTTGGATTTTCCGGTTTGGAACTTGTGCCTTAGGAGGCATTTGCGCCTCGGGAGCAACTGTGGCAGGGGAGTCGAATTCCTCCTCCCGTGCCTCCCTCTGACGGCGCCGGTTAACCCTTTTTTATTTTTAAGACAAATCCCATGATGGTATTTGGGGAGATTTGCCGGGGCCATCAGTGAAGCCGGTGGTGAACCCGCTGGTTCCTCCACCATGTTGGTCACTGTTCCCTTTGTGGTTGGTGGGATTGGGTTTGGATTTAGACACCTTTTGGTCCGGCCTGGACGGAAGGTCCGAGATGACCCTGATGCGCGCCACGCGTTTCAGGTAACCGCAGCGCCTGTCGTTGCCGACGTGCGACCCCTTGCAGTTGGCACGCACCAACGTCCCGTCCTCGGCACCGTACCGTCACCGACCAAATGTGACCCCGCGCACCGGAGGCACCTGATGGCTCTATGGCAGTTGGCTGAGGAGTGGCCCGCCAACTGGCACCTGTGCCATTGCCCTAGTGCAGTGCTGCCCCTCCTCCTCGATCACCACTCCCGGCATATACAGGAGCTCAGTGACCCTGTAAAGTCGCTGTAGCTCCTGCGTATCCAGGTGCTCCAGCTGAGAGTAGAAAATGCATTCAGGACTGGGGGGGTATTAATCTGGCATAAATCGCCTTGAAACCAAGGGCTTTCAGAGCCTCGGTGATGGCCCATGATGGTTGGGTGGTCATCTTTAGTGGTATAACAGAACCACGAAAGGTCCCTCTTCTCATTCCCCAACTGGAGCAGCCAGGCCTGCACCACCCGGTATTCCTTTTTTTCCGCAATTATGGCATGAATCGCACTCCCTTGGCGAATGGTCGTGCGTTTGGCGCATGGCCGAGTTTGGCGTGGAGGGCGGCGAAATGTCCGTCCAGTTTGGTAAACTCTCGACCACTATCGGGGGATAAGCCCGTTTGGCGGTCGAGGCGGTCTCCTTATAACCAGCAGCAACTGGAGCTTGGGGAGGGGGAGGGGGGCGGGGTTTTGCCGGGCCCCTTTAACGTGGCGGCGTAGGATTGCCCACTTACCGGTTAGCCGGCGCGGATTTGGATGCCCTATCCAACGACCTATCTAAGAGAGGTGCCCTATCTAATAAATCACCTCTCATTATACCTACCTTGACCTTGACATCGTGTTTGGTTACATCACCGGACAACGATTCCTCAAACTCGTCGTAAGAGCTATCCTGGATAACTCGAACTTTAAACGGATTGCCGGCTTCGGCCACAGGCTTGTCCTTCGGGGACAAGTGATGTCGACTTGTTTTTACGCCTCTCCTATGCGTTGCGAACTCCAAAGTGCGCGCCTTAATGCCCGTGGTGCGCGCACAGGTATTGGAGAGGTCAGCGACCTTAAGGGTCCACCTAGTGATAGGAAGGTAGCTTTCGCGCTGTCCCTCTCCTACCGGAACCCTCTTCCCGGAGGAATTCTGCTTCGCTGGTTCATCCCCTTAGTCCGCCATGACGAGCGGGGAAAGGGAGGCAAAGAGGTCTGGGGGTGCTTCGCGGTACACTTGCTGCACTACGTCGCTTGACACTGAGCACTAGGCACCATGGACCGTATGTCCGAACACTGCATTTACGAAGCGCGATTACCAGCCCATTCCCAGCCGGGGCAAACCTTTATTTAAAAGAAGGATATTTGTTTTCGGGTGTTGGGTGTGCATTTGTAATGTGCTGTGTGTTTCCACGCCACCCGCAACACAGGAATTAAATTTCCTAGTGCGGGGGTGTGAGTGTATAAAGCGTATTTTTAAGCGTTTTTTTTTTTATACATTTAATTTGTTCACCAGATAATTGTATGGAGCGCCACATGATGTCCCCTACCTCGCGGTGTGGTATTCATGTCCCATCCATCACGTATTCAGCACCGACTAAGTTCACAAGTGTTGTGTAGGGCTTTTATTTTTCTTTTCTTTTTTGAGGATGGCAAATCAACCATCGATATGCTCCGCCCAGCGCAGGGGGATGGACATGTCAGACTCTACTGACCAAAACCCGCCCATCTTCCTTCACGTGCACTTCAAGGTGCACAGGGGGCGGGGCAACAGGATCCCCGGCCGGCGCCGCGCGGGGCTCGCGCCGAAGGCTGTTGTGTACTGGTCGGTGTCGCTGGTGTTGTTTTCAATTTTATGTATGATTTCGTCAGTTAACCTTCCATCAACAAATACAAAATATAAAGTAGTAGCTGAAAATATTATCAATGAATGAAAATTACTTGCGAACGACAAAAAATCACTTTTTCAATGCTTTTTTTTTGACAATATGATTGATATCGTGAATGAGAAAATTCGTTTCTAGTCCAGAGATGACCCTCAACAATCGCAAACAACGCGGAAACATATAAAAGCACTATAAGATGGGCTGAAAACTTCCTAGGCTGACACATAGATGGCGCTACTAGTATTAAATTAATATGATTTCAGTTAGCGCCAACCTTCAACAGACGCGTGTATAAATTAGACAACTGTCGTACTATTGGTTTGTGAGATATAGGATTTTGAGTGGAAGAACTATTGTTAGTTCAAAAACATGGACAAAAAGGAATTTGGTGTGTTAATATAATAAAGCGTTGTTTTTGGCTAAAAATAATACTATTGAAGCCAAGGCTTGGCTTGATAAACATTATTTGGAGTCTGCATCAGGAACACCGACCGTTGACAAGTGGTTTGCGAAGTTACAGCGAGGCGAAATGAGCGCCGAGGACGATACACGCAGTGGACGCCCCAAAGAAGCTATAACCGACGAAAACATCAAAAAAAGTGCACAAAATATTTTGGATAACCGAAAAGAAGTAGATCAAGGTAGCCGAGAGCGTAAAGATATCAAAGGAGCGTATTGGACATATCCTGGATTGAACATTTGGAGATGCGAGAGAATGGCGTGGCCAGCGGTGACACCCGTCCGTGAACATCACTAGTGTCTCCTATAAAAACATTTGTAAAACTGTAAAACTGTGGCAGATTGGATACCCAGCACTAACAAAATAATATAGGTATGTAATAATAATAATAAGTTATTATCGTTGGAGACAATTATTATTATTTTTATATATATAAAATAGGTTTACGTTTGGCCTCGATCTCGCTTGATGGAAGGCCTAACCTAACCCCTAACCCTAAAACCCTAACCTCAATCTCAACCAAAACCCCACACCAGCAACTAACAGGGTGGGGTAAAACCCACACTAAATAAGGTAGGGAAGCGCTAAAGGAGGGCACGGGAAGAGGCTAAGACCCAAAAGGCGGTCGAATCCACCCGAGTCACCACTTCCATTCCGACCTATTCCGCAAAGACGATGGAAGCTAACCCAGCCCCATCAGTCCACGATCCTTCCCGACATCTAAACCCTGCAGGAGGCTGCAGCTCCTCCTCCCGTCCCGACACCTTAACCTACTACTTATTTCGCTGTATTTTGTATTCGTCAGCGGTTTTTATTATTATTTGGTTTCCTAAAACATATCTTTCCTCTTTAGTATCCCGTGGGCCAAAGAAAAATAAATCTTGTTGATGTCGACATCATTGATCGATTCCACAAGTTTTGAGAAACAACAGCCAGAAATACCAACCTTGTACAACCAAAGTGCAGGGGGTGAAATTATAAATGTTTCACTCGATACATACAGACGGCCGATGGTAGTTTTCAATGCAGCTTTGAATACGTCATGTACAAATAGCATGACTATCTGTGAAGTCAATAACAACTGTACAATAAAGCCTAAAGACTCCATCAGGGAGTTTGGAATAGAATTGATGTCAGAACATTAACGAAAAAAGAAAGAAAATCATCATTTACCACTAGAACTTCAAGCGGAAGTAAGAGCACCAAGACTATGTTGGTGAACTCCCGAAGCAACCTCTAAACAAAAAGAAAGGAATTGTGAAATGTGTCCAACTAAAACAGACTGCAAAGCTAAACACGTTTGTGACCAACGCTACCGTCACTTACGTCACTCGTGTGCGGCGTCCACACCGCCGTTGTCGTCTGGGATACCTGTGATGATTGTGATGACTGTGATGATTGTGATGATTGTGATCTGATCACAACCACAACATCTCGGGTAGAAGTATTATTTTGTTTTTGTGTTTAGTCTTTTGGTTATGTTTTTTATGTTCATTTTGTTTTCTTGTTTTACCCGACGACGAACATGTAGATTATTAATTTTGTTCATTCATTAAATAAATTGTTACTGTCATTTCTTTTTGTATTATATATTTTCTAATATTACTTTAAGTTATACAATTTCTTTAAAAATACTGTATAACAATAATATAAATAAAATATGTATAAAAATAAATAGATATAAGTGGCACATTGTCGGATTGGGAGTTCCTGTAATGATGTGATGTTCCTGTGTTGATGTGATGAATAATAAAAATATATAAATAAATAATATAATTCTTTCATTTATTTTTCTTATTTCACCCAAATTACATATAATCTATAACAAATAAATAATATTGATGTGTCTGTTTGTGATATTACAATGACAACGTTTTACTAAATGCATAATAGTAGTTATACGGTGCCTATAACAAAAAAAAACCATTAGTTTATTTATCGTGTTTTACGTAAAGCAGCAAAACAATATTCACAGATAACATTATTACTGAAGCATGGCCGAGGTGACGGATACAGCGACAACAAAGCTACACGACGGTTTCGATTCAGAGGATATGAAACCAGAACAGGAATTAGATTACATAAGTATTCAGAGCGATACAGATAGTGGCCGCTGATATAAATTTGTTGTCGGATGCGGACAGCGCCGACTGCTGACCTCTCGGACCTGCAGCGGGCAGCGGGCAGCCTCTGCTGATACAGAACATTATAACGGCAGAGATGGCACTCCGCAACGGCTTGTGTTTCGCACGACAACTGAACATATCACGTCCTTACATTATGAATGCAATAACAGACGTTTAATGATAAGAGATATGGAAGAATACAAAAAGAAATTTAGGGAGAAAAACAAACTTCACAGTCTGGTAGCATGCACATTAAGTAATCCAGGAGATCAAAACATAAGGGAAATTATAATTAATGAATCGTATATTAAGTCCGAGGCTACAAATGGTCTACACGTGATGAGTGGGACATACTTGTACACAAACCCTCCACCTTATGGATATGGCAGTCCTGCGCCTTTTGTCGCTGCTTCAGTTAATAGAGCATACAGTTATAACAAAAAATTAAAAGAAGAGAGTAATAAAGAGATAAACGGTTTCTCTATCATTGATGCCCAAATACCCAATCTAAAGGACTTCCCTAAGGAGGGTATAATAGGAAACTTTAATCCTAGTATTGTATGGAAGTTTTCTCAATTATTTCTAATAAAGAATTTCGAAACAATAAGAAATAGTATGGAACACACCATGAATTTTCTTAAAACCAGCAATTCTGATATACTCAGTAAAGGTAGGCAAACATGGGATCCAGAAACTTGCAAAAGTACTACATGCTCAAAGGCATTCAATGGATTTCTTGACCTACTTAAGAAAAATTTGGCAAAGTCCCCAAGTACATTAATAGAATGTGTCGTTTATTGGTACGAAATGTATAACAAACAAAGATTGATTGTTAAATCAATTAAGACAGTGTTTATAGCAAAGAAAAAGTTTGTGAAGAAATTGAAAATGAGAATGTTGGTATCACATACAAAAAGTTATACACATAAAAAGATAATTATAGGAGAAGATGAATGTAACAAATGGTTGGACAATTATTCACGATCTTTTTGTTCATACATTAAACATGCTGAAAGGGGAAAGATGGATAGAAGAGCTATCGCCTCTGGATCAATAGTAATAAGGCTACATTTAAGAATTATTGAAGAACTCCACCTTCATATGGCAAAAAATTTACCAGGAAGTACTATAAGCATAGGAGGGGAGGAGAAAAAGAAGAAAATAATAAACGAATTACAGATGTCATCTCTAAAAGAGAGTTTTAGAACATCCTATAGTTTACAAGGAACAGAAGATGCCTCTAAATGGAATGAATGCATGAATCCATTAATGTTTGCTATGGTCCACCAGTGTTGGATTGATGATGAAGTGAGAAACAGGAATGGCTTGCCCCTGGTCACAAATGATGACAAATCCCTCATAAAAATATATATGGTAGGGTTTTATTATTTGTTGACAAAAAGAATAAATCTGGGTACAGGATTCTTACTAGAAAATGAGGATTTTTATAATAGGATGAAATGGTCAGAAATAAATGAGATACAGCTGAATATAAAAAATAGAGAATGGTATAATGAAATAAAAGACAAGATAGATCCTGAAGATTATGTAATTGCCTCACCTGGTTTCTTAATGGGGATGCTAAATGCTTGTTCTACAACTATGGGTCTACTAGCTATAGGGGGAGTAAATGTATCTAATACTATAATAAGAAGCTTAAGGTCAAGTGATGATTCAATGACTGTATTTGTTGCTGATTCAATACAAAACCTTGCAGGAATAATAAGTTTCACTTATAGCGTTTATAGGCTATTCGGTATAAATCCTAGCAAGGAAAAAAGTATATTATTTCCAGAGGGATATGGGGAATATACATCATGGTTTCAAGATGGAGATTTTGTTGGTCAATATACTTTTCCTTGTTTACATAAACGATTTTCCCAAAGCCACTAAATATCCTATGACGCTTTTTGCTGATGATAGTACAGTAACATTTACTAGCGAAAACCAAATTGCGAACGAATTTGAAATAAACCAATCGCTTAGCTCATTGGT